>BPLR01014859.1:0-37332 GCA_021605095.1 Caerostris extrusa | reverse complement strand
AAACTTCAAATAATGCAAATTTATTTATTAAATTTTCATTAAATTTTATTACTAATAAAAAAAAATTAAATATTGTAGTGTGCAGGTTGAGCAGCCAGATTGTAGCTGGGTGTGGTTGGTTTGAGAGACGCACAGGTTGGGAATTCATTACAGCTTTTATTTACCCACGCATAAACAGCATATACATACAATTAGAGACATACAATATGTAACACATTTATACATTGTAGACAGATAATTATAGATTTGTGGAAGGATTTAGAGGTCTGATGGCGCAGTGACTAGCGTCAGGGTCACTGGTGACTCAAGTTTCGGATTCGAGTCCCGGCGGTGTCATGGATGTTTGTAGTGGTTCGGAATCCACTTTTAAATCGTAGGTCCCGGTCTAATATGGCTATAGAGCGTTGTGCGTAAGGTTGACAACCCTACCCCGTAAAAAGTATCTCTTGTCTCTAAATCTGCCAGTTGTGGGCCTTGGCCTCTCCATAGGGCTGATGCGTCGATGATGATATTAATATTTTACCACATGATTATATAATTATATTTTAAATCTATGTTCTGTCACATGTATTTATTTTTCTAATATTAGCACTGTTCGATTAATTCTACAGTGCTACGTGCGCAATTATCATGGAGTGCTCAGTTTCAAATATATTGAAATCCTTCATTGTGTTTTTCAGAAACGAGAGAAGACTCGACGGTGATTGTGATAATAGATGTAAAGCGTCTCGTATCGATAGTGAGGAGGCTGCTGGATATGAGGTTTCAAGATTTTTTCCCATAACGCACGCAAATGTCGGCAGTTGCCCCTAAAAATTCTTCCCAAAGGCAATATTCATCCGTCTGTATCTGCATACATAAATAAGTGGGATATTCATAAATGGAAACATTTTAGCGTTTTCCTGCACTTTTATTGAAAACAGTTATTTCTCCCAGTACAAATTTTTGTGTCTTTTAAAATAATAAATCTGAAAAATTTGAAAAATACTTAAGCCAATGATTAGATAATGCACATCTGTTGTATGGAAGGTTATAGAAGTGCTATTTTTCCTTAAAATATTCACATGTTTGTTAAATAATATTCAGATATTCTTGCTGTAAAATTTCGATGGGAAAAGTGTGATGATATAAATAAATAGACGTATAAATTCTTAATAATTCAGTGAAGGATTACTAATTGATGAAAAAATTTATTAAGATACACATTATATCCTGCTGTTCTTGGTCTTTCTTCATTTGTAATTGTTGGTCCTTCTTCAATTAATTGATATTTAATATTCTCTGCGTTTATAAAATTTGAATGTTGACCGTTTACATCATCAAAGAAATACTTGGATGCTAAATAGTCTTTCAATGTTGAAGTTTATATGTAGTTTTCGATACTCTCCCTTTGTAATTTTCACCTTTTTTTCCTTTTGTAATAAAATTCACCAAAACTAAAAATAATTGAAATCTGGAAAAAATCTCATGAAATATATATTTTTTATCAGTGTTTGTTAAAAAGTCGAAATAAGAAAATAGACAGTTATAAATTTGAGATGATGGATATATTCAAGAGCACTTTAATTCCATGAATGAAAATGAAAATGTTTGATTTTGTGTTGCCGAGTTTAGGTAATCGGCTTGTCGCCGTTCAGCAAATTTGAATAGAGAAAATAGTTTGAAAATCAGAACTGCGGGGTCAGTAGGATAGAGGGTCTTTCAGCTTGGAAACTAGATAGCCCCAAGTATCAATTTCATCTATAAAAAAAATCTTGGTGGGATTATAGATATGCGACTTCAAAGATGTAAGGGTTTTTTTTTTTTTTAAATAGCTTTAGCTTGGTAGTTTTATTTTTACTCTATGGTTCAAATCAGTGAATGTGAATCCTACTTTCCTAACAATGTCTCCCAATGAAACGTAATCCGAGTGGCCAAATTTATTTTATATTATATTTGTTCTTCTGTCACATCAAAGTCTCCTACCTGACAAAAATTTAGGGAAACTAACTACCCGGGTAACGGCGGGTAAATTGCCAGTTATCATAACGAAGAAAATTCTTTTACAAATATTTGACAATTCTTTGGAGAAACATAACAAATTCTGAAATCGTTCTCATTTCCAAATCTCAGATTATTAAATATTTTCATCATAATGTGAAACGCAATTCTTCCATCAAAGCGTGAAAATGCACATCGGTACACATATTTATAGATACAAACAGAAAATTAAATCTCAGAACATCATCTTATGATTTCTTTGCGAGTCATTTATCACAACGAAAGAAAAATTCTTTTTCAGAATTATTTGGCACTTCTTTGGAGAAAAATAACACGTTTTGAAATAGTTTACTATCTCATTAAAATCTGAGATTGTGAAATATTTTCATCATAAATTCGAACACAAATCTTCTGTCAAAACGGAAAATCACGACCAAAAGGAATGACTGCGTTTAAAATCTCCGATGAATGAAATGAAAAATAAGAGAGAAAAAATGTGAAAGAAAATGGACAGTTTCTGATAAATTTATACTTCAAAACAATTCTTGTTTTTAATTTAACGAAAACAATGCATTCTAATCTCGACAAACAATGTTTAAAATCTAAACAAATAAATCTTCTTTTTTGTTTGCATTCATATATTAATAGATGTTTCGAATAGAGCTTAAAGTAAAATGGGAAGTACTTGAAAATTCATTGAATTTTCTGTTTTTTGTGTAGAAAAATCCTAATATTTATTCCCAAATTTTGAATTTCGAAAACTTTGGAAAGCAAAGATTATATGTTTGGATACATTTGAAAGTATCGTTTGGTTACATTTGAAACATTTATACATTACAACTTTACACATTACAGCTTATATTTGTTTACATTTGAAACATTTACACATTACAGCTTATATTTGTTTACATTTAAAACATTTATACATTACAGCTTATATTTAGATACATTTGAAACATTTATACATTACAGCTTATATTTGGATACATTTGAAAGTATCATTTTATCTCTCCTCTCATTAATTTTTTCAAATGTAGAACTAATTATCGGGGGCCTTATGAGACAGAATGCCAATCCTAAATTAATTTTACAAAAATTAAAAAGCAATTAAACATATAATCCACATGTAATTATTCCCATGAAGTTTAAAATAAAAACCTTTTTGTTTAATACACATAGTCAAAATGAAATTTTTCAATCAAAGTACTAATGTGAAAAATTAGTACACATGAAAGAGATTAGAGTTAATTTTTAACAGTCATTTTTATACATTTTTGAGATGCAATTCCATCAATTCAGAAATAATGGGATGCCTTACCTATATTTCGATAAATTCATAATCATTATTGAATTGCAATGAATTCAATACATGGAATAAACTTTATTCATATTTCTTTTCTATAATCAAGCACATTGTCAGACAAAACTATGATGAATAGATGCTGTCAACAATACTGTAACCAAGACATTTCAATGATAAATTTAATCTATATACCCTAAGTAATTCAGTACGAAGTCAGTCAGAAGACTTTTATATACATTAAGAACATATAGAAAAATTTCAACGGAGTAGCTGTATATGAATGCAAACTTTAGTTCCATAAAAAAAAAAGTTAGTTCCATAAAATCTATTCTGAGGGCCCTTCAACTTAACTCAAGATGAAGGGCCCTCCTGGGATAGCCTAAGTAAAACATATGAAAAGGTATTATAGTAATAGTTAGACGGTTGTTTCAGCGTTGAAAGTGCCGAAGTTGTTTATATACTATAGCAATAGTTATGCTAGAGAAAATATCAATGAACAAATATACACTGACGGAAAAAAAAATCCAACGCCATGAAAAATTATTGTAGAGTACTGAAATTTGAACAATGCATTTGTCTAATTAATATGTTTAATTGATTAAATTTTAAAGATCACAGGTTAATTTAAGATCAAGAAAATGCATTTCAAATGTAAAATGTTGTTTCATTAATAGCCGCTGTAACCTTCAGAATTTTCAATGCAAGCCTGCAAACGTGCATGCATTGTGTCATACAGGTGCCGAATGTCATTTTGTGGTAAGGAGTTCCATGCTTGTTGTACATGTTTTGTCAATACTGGGACGGTCAGTGTTGGCTGTGGATGGTGCTGAAGTTGTCCTCCAATGATATCCCATACGTGCTCAATTGAGACAGATCTGGTGATCTCGTTGGCCAAGGTAACATGTTGACACTCTGTAGCACGTTGCGTTACAACAACGGTATGAGGGAGAGCGTTATCCTGTTGGAAAACTCCCCCTTGAATGCTGTTCATGAATGGCAGCACTACAGGTTGAATTACCAGACTGACGTACAAATTTGCAGTCAGTGTGTTTTGGGATAGTCACGAGAGTCTTCCTGCTGTCATAGGAAATTGTTCCCCAGACTATGACTCCAGGTGGTTATCCAGTGTGTCTAGGTCGCAGACAGTCTGGTTGCAGGCGTTCCCCTGGCCTCCTTCTGACCAACACATGGCCATCACTGGCACAGGCAAGACTGCTTTCATCCGAAAACCAACAGATCTCCACTCCGTCCTCCAGTAAGCTCTGTCTTGACACCACTGGTATCGCAAACGGCAATGGCTTGGAGTTAGTGGAATGCATGCTACAGGGCGCCTGGCTCGAGCTGCCCTTGAAATAACCGATTTCTAACAGTCCTTTGTGTCACTGTGTTACCAACTGCAGCTTCGAATTTCTGCCGCAGACGCAGTACGATACGCCACAGCTGTACGCCGAATACGGCGGTCTTCCTCTGAGTTGTGCCATACGTGGCAACGCCGGAACCCAGTCTTCTTGAGTACCATTCCTTCCAGCAGTACCATTCCTTGAAAATTGCTCCCAACAATCATGCGCAGTCGACACATTCCAAAAGTCTTTCTGTAATATCGCGGAAAGAAAATCCACCTTCTCGTAGCCCTATTATACGCCCTCGTCAAAATCGGTGAGTTGTTGATAATGGCTTCTTCGTCTTCTTAAAGGCATTTTTGGCTAACATCAACTCAATACGTCAAATTTCAAAGCTCAATAACGCTCACGAACTTTACAGCACGCATTTAAAGCAAAATTTGATTTGCATGTTCCGAGTGGCGCTATTAACACTACACTTATGCGAAAAGCGCTAAAATTGAATCGATGTCATCTTTTAAATGTATAAACGCGCCTACCAAATCTCGTTTATCTAACACAAGTCTTTTCTCAGTGTTGGAATTTTTTCCGCCAGTGTAGATGGTTCAAAAAGCGGCAAAACATATGAGTCGTAAAAATATTTATAAAGCTATGTTACAATACCTATTAGTTTATGATTAGAAAAGCATGTAAATAAACAACATTGAGTTAAACACTTTGGAGTTTTTACTCCCACTCATAACAGACTATCACGGCTGTTCACTAAATTAAGATGTGTGTATATTGGTGGTATTTTGGACGTACACGCATCCTAACTCAGTTAAATGTAAATTTATTTTTTTATACTAATATTTAAAATTAACATTAAAAATTTCTACATTTGTTCAGTTTAAATCTACATCTTACATACATTTTTGATTTTTAAATAACAGGGAATTATAACATTGAAAAATAAAAACTGTATCGTTTCTTTAATAAATTAACAGTGAGCATCGATAAAAATGTTGATGTTACGTACGTGTACACAAATACCAATTTTTTTTTATGAATTTTAGATGTGTGTTTTAAAATTTTAATGTTTAAAAAATAAAAAAAATGAAAAGCTTTGACTGTTTTATTAAAGTTTAATATTTTTTTTTTTTTAAAGAAAAAGAAATCAAAGAAATTATTTTAAAAATAAATAAATTTGAAATAATATAAAATTTTGAAACTCTAAATAACAATCAACAATTTTTCTAAAATTAGAACATTTTCGTGTCAGCAAAAACGCACCTTTCATAGATTTTCAAACAGTTTAGCGCTTTTACGTAAATACTTTCTTACGAAGAGAGAACTAAATCAAAACTGTAAGAGACACTGCTCATATTTTGTTTATAAACTCACCAGCAGCTGTTATTTCATTGAAACAAAGTTGCTAGAGTGCATGAATACTACGTATCTTTAAGAGCAGTTTGTCACTTTTTCTTTGTCTACATATGTTACATATAAAATGATTTGAAATGGTTCTGACAAGCTTTATAGGTAGGTCAGACATGGCAAAACAAATAAGTTTTATATAGGAAACTACATTTGTTAGTAAACGTCACATGCGTAAACGTATCGTGTGCGCGTCAACGACAAAGGAACGAATAAAAGTAATAGAATGCATAGATAATCTTCTTCTTCAATGGCGTAACAGCTCCATGGTGAGCCCAAACTGTCTGCCTACTGGCGAATTCCTAAACGAGATATTTTCTTCTTATGGGGTATGGTTTGTCATATCTACGCCCAGTAGTCATATTAGACTGGAATTTACGGTTAAGGAGGGATTCCGAGGCGCTACAAGCATCCATATCATCACCGGCTCGATCCCGAAACTCGGGGTACCGAGAGCTAGAGCGCTAGTCACTTGGCCATTTGGCCAATATATATAATCTAAAAAGGTTAATTAAAAAATGCATGCACAACGTTAAAGGCTGTTCTCAGAATTGCTATCATCAGCCCCATAACAGCGAATCAAGGAATGGAGAAAATGTTAAAACATTTTAATGCTGTCATGGACATGTGCTGAAGATTCAATAACAACTTTTTGATACGAAATACTTGCTAGAGGTTAAGAGAGGTCTCGTGCGCAGGATTTTTCTGTATCAATGAGGATCAAGTTCAGTCAGATATTCTCATTCATAATTTCGGGCACCACATATCCTGGTAAAACAACATGCATTGTTGAAAAGATTAAAAAATGCTATACATTAAATATGGTAAAACCATACTTCAGGAAAATAATGAGAGATTGGAATAATGATGGCGAGTGTTGTCCAATTTGTACTGGCCGAACAACATCCCTGGCATTAACATGTTTCCGCTAATACAATCCTATGAATAATTGATTTGTTTTGATATTTCTGACTCCCTTTTCAAGTTTACTGGAATATATATATATATATATATATATATGAAAATCTCACCTCAATTTGCAGTATTTAAATGTATTGTTTAAAAATGTGGGGAACACTTTGGCTCTTTGTATGGTTCATTCTTCTGACTTTAACTTAATCCTTCTTCTGGTTTTGTGAAATTTTGTGAATTATTTTTTGTTGTATAAAGCTGATATTTTAATCAATTCAAATTTTATGTAAAATTTGAAGTTTTGAAGTCACTGCAGTATATGTAATTAATCCCTCAAATTTATTAAACAAAAAGATTTCTCTATCAAACATTTTCGGTTTCTAAATATTTATCGTATATGTCACTAAATAATGCATTTGAAACCACTTGTTCAATACCAAAGCAATACTTTTAAGAAACTTGAAATATTTTCTTTCCCAATAGATAAAATGAAAAAGCCAATTCAGTGTCAAAGTATTATATTTGCAATGCAATATTCTCAAAATTAATAACAATACTATAGATAAATATACTGAACAAAAAATAAAATATTTCTAACATCTTGGCTATGAATATAAGGATAAGCGTAAGGACATAAATTTGTATTTCTGAGATAAAAACTATAATTAAAGTTTAAATCTTGACATAAAAGTTTATTATAAAGAAAATTTCTTCATGAAAAATTCTAAAAGAAATTTGAAATGTTTTACCTTGCAATACTTTATGAACAATGCTTAATTGCAAAATATAGGTTCTAACATAATCGTCAAATGAGTACATATTTTGATGAATTCGGAGTACGTTAGAAGAATTTTCCAGATTAGAAATGGCTTAAGACAATTTAAAGAATGGAAAATAACAATTAAGCGTTAAAAAAAATTGCTTGATGGCCTTAGAAATTTCCAAAAGCATAAATACAGGGGAGGCCACTGAAAGTCTGGAAGGGTCGTAACGCCCCCACCGTATTGAACCCTTTTTTTAATACGCTTTTATTAGTTTCACCTGTTTGCTTGTAACTGACTCTTTGGACTCGATTTTGCCCTACTTTAAGCGATCAGATTTAATTTAAACGCTGTAGACTTATCAAGGACCGACGACAATAAAATATTTTGATAAGTTTATTATCTCATCATGATTAGGGATTGCCAGGATTAGTGATTTTTATTTTAACTTATGAAGAGCAATTTAACCCATGTAGAATGAAAGTACCTAAACAAACCTACGTGGGACAGTAGCACAACAGATAACGCGCCTGACTACGGCTTAGGAGATTCCTGTTCGAATCCTGGCTGGCTAGACATATTCGCATTTAACCTTTGTTTTACTCACAATTAAATTATTGTAAGAACTATAGTTCCAGTCCACCGTACCGGGACCTCATTTAAATATTATAGTTTAAAAACACGCTTTTAGAGTTAACAAACTAAAAAGTAAAAAATAATTGTTAACATAAGAATAAAATGACTGACGAGAAAATTAATGTCACTGTTCTAAAAGCGTGGGGTGCTCGATATCAATCGTTATAATTTTTCACTGGTTTCATTCCGAAATGCTGAGTTAGTTTTTAAAATGTCATACAAAGCACCCCACGCTTTTAGAACAGTGACATTCATTTTCTCGTCAGTCCTTTTTTTATTCTTATGTTAACAATTATTTTTTCTTTTTTAGTTTAATTAACTCTAGAAGGGTGTTTTTTAAACTAGAATTTATTTTTGTAGGTTAAAGAGCCTCCCTTGAAGATTGAAATGGCTTCGTATGATGCAATGAATAAAATTCGTTGAGTTTTCTATTCCAGTGAAAAGATCAATTATTCAAACTCAGAGAAAACACCGGCAACATTTGAATGTCAGAGTATCTCCTAGCGATAAGCATGATTGTGAACCTAACTCAGGGATTGAAAAGAACTAAATCAGTAGGCTATCTTCTAGGAAAAGGTCTTATTATGTTCTTAAATTTATTTTTGTTTTTATATCTTTCGGTATTTCAGTGGCCAAACAATATATTACTCTAAATGAATAATAAAAAGTGCATCTTTTTATATTCAATAAATTCATGATTAAGTAACTTAACATATTTTACAAAAGATTAACATATTTTCATATATGGTATGCAACTTTTATCCCACGATTCTTAAGAGTTATTTATATATTCTTCCGTTTCGTTAAATATGTGAATAACTTAGCTTCCCGATTTGAAGGCATAACATATTTTAACATATGATTTTAAATCCTTATTCCACGATTCTTAAGAGATGTTTTTTATATTTTTTTAATTTCATTAAATTTGACTAACTAAACTTTCCCGGTTGAAAGCATAACATATAAAATATGGTTTTTAACCTAACTCCTTTTTATCTTTAAATAAGTGAATAACTTAATGTGTGAATGTGATTTAAACATGAATTCCATTTCATTAAATTTGCTTTTTAAAGCATAACATATTCTTTAAATAAGTTGAATAACTTAATGTGTGAATGTGATTTAAACATGTGAATCTCCCATTTCATTAAATTTTAGACTAACCAAACTCCAAAGCATAACATTCATTAAATTTGAATAACTTAATGACATGTGAATTCCATTTCATTAAATTTGTGACTAACCAAACTTTCCCGGTTGAAAGCATAACATATAAAATATGGTTTTTAACTCCTTATCAACATTCTTAAGAATGGCTTTATATATTCTTTAAATGGTTTTTATTTAAACATGTGAATTCCATTATTAAATTTAGACTAACTAAACTTTCCCGATTCTTTTTAACTCCTTATCACACGATTCTTAAGAATTGCTTTTTATATATTCTTTAAATAAATGAATAACTTAATGTGTGAATGTGATTTAAACATGAATTCCATTTCATTAAATTTGTGACTAACCAAACTTTCCCGGTGAAAGCATAACATATAAAATAACGAATTCTTATCACACGATTCTTAAGAATTGCTTATAATTCTTTAAATAAGTGAATAACTTAATGTGTGAATGTGATTTAAACATATGAATTCCATTTCATTAAATTTGAAACCAAACTTTCCTGGTTGAAAGCATAACATATTTTAACTCCTTATCACACGATTCTTAAGAATTGTTTTATATATTCTTTAAATAAATGAATAACTTTAATGTGTGAATGGGACTTTATTTCCCAGACAAGCTTTTTATTTGAGGCATAACATATTTTTAACATATGATTTATCTTAAGAGTTGTTTTTATATTTTCTTTTCACTTTCATTAAATTTGTGACTAACCAAACTTCCCGAGTTTAAAACTGAACATAATTTAACATATGGCTTGTAACTCCTTATGGCACGTTTCTTAAGAGTTGTTTTTTACATTTGTTTAAGTTCTCTTAAAAGCACTTAACTGTTTCCTTAGCATGTTTAGCCAAACATATAATAGCTTTTCAATTGAACCAACGAATAAACAAGAAGTTAATCTTCATTTTAAAGCTTTAAAAATAACACGAATTTCCTTTTGCCCTATTGAGAGCACCGAATTCACGCGTACTTGAACAAGAAGTAGATATTAAAAGAAAAAAATGAAAGTCGAGTTTTTTAAAAACGATTTTTAAAAAAAATGTAAATACGTTGAACGGGTTTATATTTTGAATTACAAATGTTTCAGAAAATTTCCTGACAGAAGAATATTAAGAAAAAGATTGGAAATATTAACATAACGTTTTATGTAACTTAAACCGTTAAGGAAAGGAAAATAAATCCAAACTATTACATATTTTATTTTGAGTTAATCATTTCGTTATTAAAGTCTACAACTGCTTCAAACATGTTAGTTGTTCTAACCAGTGAGAATTTTTTACCCAAATTGATTGTTTTCACAAGAATATTTTAACTATACAACAAATACTTTAAATGCAGATAGTTTTACTAAGATAATAAAAAAGAAATTAAATTGGGATTTGCAAATATTAGTTCAACTCCTTGTTTTGTAAATGAAACTATAAGTTCATATCATTAGCTAAATCAATATAATCTGTAACATGACAGTGTATTTTATCAAATAGTTTATTTTAATTTGATATAATTGTTTTGTATATTCGTGGTGATGTAACAATTTCAACTTTTTGTCAGATATGTAATAATTAAAAGCAATTTCAACTACTTTTTGTATTAAAAATATGTTTACTGAAAGACCAATGACCTTATAATAGTAATCTTCAAGTTATCCTCATTTTTTCTAATGTAGCTGGTAACAGCAAAGACAGTTATCTTTATACCATAAGCAAGGGCTGCACCGTTGTTACTCATTTGGCACTACAGGCATGTAGCTTGAAGATTTGCTACGGACGAGTCATACTATCAATCATGGTTAGAAGAAAAAAATTATCAATCATGGTTAAAAGAAAAAAATTACCAATCATGGTTAGAAAAAAAATATTAATCAAAATAAATGTTAAGATTTAAGTTATAAATTTAGCTTTAAAATATGAATATTAGCCAATCATTTAATTTCTAATGTTTGCTATAAAATATAATACTATCTATGTCTAGACATTAAAAATTTCTTATTCTTGAAACTTTAAAAAACCAGAAATCTTTTCTACAAATGTTCACAATCTCTTTTTTATTTGGATATATATATAGTTTTGTTAGCTTATTACCATAAAAGTTCATGCATTGCTTTTAGCCACGTGAAAAGAAGCATATCTTGCAATTTACATTGCAAAATAATTAAAAACAACATGCTAATAAATAAATACTCTGATCAAAGTTGTTTTCTATTTTTACTAACAAAATTTATTTCGTAAAGTTATATAAATAAAATTAATTGCTAGTCTAGACTACGAATATAATACTGCATTAATGTAACATGTATAACGTTGTATTAAATTACTTCAAATTATCACTGTACATTTCTGCAACTTTTATTTACGTAGACGAAAACAGTGTACATTACAGAATTATCTTACAAGAAGTTTAGTTATTTGTTGAAAATTGTCTGAAACTGCACTTGTAAATTGTCTGTGTTTGTAGTTGTTTTTAAAATAGCATAATTTAAGTTTTTAAAATGTGTTGTTGAACTTTAGTTGAAATTGAATGAGTTTGAATGGAATGGTTTGAGTTCATTGAAAAATAATTTGATTTATCACAATTCATACATATTTAATACAACTCATATGCCTGAAAATACGTCATATCAACCCTCATGTACTTTTAAATTAATGCTATAAATGCAGAATAAAATGGAATTACGCTAAGTGAATTTATTTAAATATAAAAATCATCTGAAGCTTGATTATGAATTATAGAGATTTCAATTAAATGAGAAACTAACAAAAAAAATGGGGAAAAAATGCAATTTGTGTAAACAACGCTTCGTATTTAGTAAAATATTTATTGAATATTTCGTTTATTTAATTATTTCATGGCATTCAATATTTATCAATTATTTCTTGAAATATATTTTATTTTAACTTTAAGGTTAGGTTTGGTTTTTGTCCCTATACGGTAATTGTTTTGTACACTTTAGACTGTTGCTACTGTTTAATTGGATTCGAACCACTAACAAGCAGTCATGTCAGCACCGGAATTCGAACCTGAAGCCTATTAGGCTTTGGGTTTGGTTTGTCGCAGTGCACAATTTAGGCTAATTAGACCGGGGCCTACTGTTTAATTGAATTCCAAACCCCTAACAAACAGCCGGTATACAAACCTGGGAAGCCTATGGTACCAAAGGCCTGAAGTAGCTTTGGGGGATAGCTTATTGGGTTTCTGAACAAAAAGTGCATGGTTTCGAAAACTCGGCAAGCTATGCCAAATCGAGAGCTTCCGTGTCTATCTATACTGGGTATAGGCAGGAAAAATCTGTAGACTGGAATTTCCTTTGTTAGGCTCAAGAGAAGGGGAGCAGGATGAGAACTTCATGCCAACTTAGGTGGTGTTCATTCAAAATTTCTGTGTCACAATGTGTGTGACGTATACCAATTCACCCATGATAAACTAGATAACGCTGAATCTGCACAATTTCTGCCTTTCTAGCAGCAAATGACTTGGGTCAAAGTGACCAGTAGCAGAAACTATGGCATTTGTTAAATTTTTTTTGAAGGTAGAACTACATTTAATGGACGAATCTGGGCATGTAAAACAATGAACTAATATTAGAAAATGAACCATACACTACAAAATTACATAAATAATTACTGCTACCCTCCATGTTCTAATCAACGTGTTATAGGATCTTATGGAGGCCTGCCACGTATGGAATACACAAAAAAAAAAAGTTTCGTAGAAAATAAAATGAAATGATAAAATATATAAAAAATAATAATCAGATAAAAGAATAATATAATGTTACAACAGAGAATTTGATTTTTATTTACAAATATTTAGTACTTAAGGGAAATTTTGCTTAAATATTTAGTATTCCGAAGAATATTTGGGAAAATTTCAACTGAATGTTAATTTAAGTTAATCCTGTTAAAAATAAAGAAGCAATTTTTTTGAGATATAGCAATAGATATTTTATAATTATATTTATAAACTTAATCCTCCTTTACTCCTTTTGATTTCACTTCTGGTCTTTGGTTCCACAGGCTTCAGTTTAGAATCCTGGCGGTGGAATGGATGTTTGTTAGTGTTTTGGAATCCACGTTAAACTGAGGCCTGGTCTAATTTGCCCAAAGTGCGCACAAAACTACCGTAGAGTGACAAACCAAACCTTGATATTACCTGTAGAGAATTACTTTTCTTTTCAAATAGTGGAGTACCAAGATACATCGCTGACATACTGATACGAATAACCTCTATAAAAGTCAAATACACATTGTAGCATTCATTGGCTAAACGTAATGTAATGATCGACTTAGTTTAGCAATTTTTAACTTGGTAAATTTTTTTGCAAGTAGAACTATTTTTAATGGATGAATCAGTGCATGTAAAATAATGAACTAATAGAAAATAAACAATACACTACAAAATACATAACTAATCATTGATGTTGTTCCATGTTCTAAACAATGTGTCATAGGATCATATGGAGGCCCTGCCACGCATGGAATATACATAAAAGTTTTGTAGAAAATAAAGTGAAGATCTTAGATTTGATCGAAACTTTCTTCCTGCGGAAACTCTAAAGCGAGAATCGATAGCTAGTTCTCGTTGGAAACAAGAGATCATGTGCTCTTCAGAGACGCTGCTCAATGTAATTGCATCGCCAATCGTCCTAGGTATCCGAGGAAAGAAGATTGAAGTGGACAGATAATAAACAGCAGACGTATCCACGTAAGAAAGGATATAATAATCGAGGCCTTTTGAGACCGTGAATTTGTTGCCACCTTGGTAATTAGATAAAATATATAAAAACGTAATAATCATACATAATAAGAAGAATAATATAATGTCACAAAGAGATTTTTATTTTTTATTTACAAATATTAAGCACTTAAGGAAAATATTTTAATCTAAAAAATATTTGTAAAAAATTTGAATTGAATGATCCTTTTATTTGGTTAAATCCTGTTAAAAATAAAGAAGCCTTTTTGCGATTGATTAAAGTAAATCTTCATTATATTAAGGGATATTTTTTAACTTTTCTATTTTTATAATTATATTTATTAACTTAATCATCCTTAACGATAGTTGATCTCACCTACGGTCTTTGGTTCCACAGGCTTCACGTTCGAATCTTAGTTGTGGTATGGATGTCTATTAGTGTTTCGGAATCCACGTTAAACTGAAGGGCCCGGATAATTTAGTCCCAAAGTTTGCACAAAAACGAATGTAGAGCTACAAACCAAAACCAAACCCGCATATCACCTGTAGAGAATTACTTTTTTTCAAATAATGGAGTACCAAGATACAGCGTTGACACACTGATACGATTTTCCTGTATAAAAGTCGTAAATACACGGTATGCATTCATGGGCTAAACGTAATGTAATGGCCGACTTAGTATAGCAATATTTAACTTAGCAAATTTTTTTTTGCAGGTAGAACTATGTATTTTTACGCACGAATCAGTGCATGTAAAACAATGAACTAATATTAGAAAATAAACAATACACTACAAAAATACATAATTACCACGTTGCCTTGTTCTAAACAACGTTTTATAAGACCATACTGAGGCCTGCCACGTATTGACTCCACATAAAAAGTTTTGTAGAAAATAAATGAAGATCTTAGATTTGATCGAAACTTTCTTCCCTGAGAAACTGTAAAGCGAGAATCGTTAGCCAGTTCTCATTGGAAACAAGAGATCATGTGCACTTCAGGACGCTTCTCAATGTAATTGCATCGCCAATCGTCCTAGGTAGCCGAGAAAAAGAAGATTGAAGTGGACAGATAATAAACAGCAGACGCAGCCATGGAAGAAAGGATATAATAATCGAGTCCTTTTTTGGGATTGTGAATTTGTAGCAACCCTGGCAGCCTGATAAAATATATAAAACATAATAATAAGAATAATAAATATCGCAACAGAGATTTTTATTTTCATTTACAAATATGAAAGAAAATCTTAAAAATACTTCTTATTCTGAACAATATTTGTAAAAATTTGAATTCAATGACAATTTTCGTTTACTTTAAAGCCTGTTAAAAATTAAAAACGCAATTTTTGAAATTCATTAATATAAATCTTCATTATATTAATATTTATTTTTTCTTCCCATAGTATGTCGATCATTACATTACGTTTAGCCTATGAAAGCACACCGTGAATTATCGACATTTTATAGCTGAAAATCATATTCCGCTTGGATATTTTTATAATTATATTTATTAATTTAATCCTCCTTAACACCTTAATTTCTCTTCTGGTCTTTGGTTCCACAGGCTTCAGTTTAGAATCATCCTGGTGGTGGAATGGAAGTTTGTTTCGGAGTTCACGTTAAATTGTAGGGCCCGGTCTAATTAGCCCAAAGTGCGCACAAAATGACCGTAGAGCGACATACCAAACCTTGATCTCACCTGTAGATAATTACTTTTATTTTCAAATAGTGGAGTACCACGATACAACACTGACACACTGATACGAATTTTCTGTATAAAAGTCGTCAATACACGGTATTCATTCATTGGCTAAATGTAATGTAATAATCGACTTAGTGTAACAATTTTTAACTTTGCAACTTTTTTTGCAGGTAGAATTATTTTTAATGGACGAATCAGGGCGTGTAAAACAATTAACTATTATTAGAAAATGAACAATACACTACAAAAATATATATTTAATTACTAATACCCTCCATGTTCTAAACAACGTGTCATAGGATCATATGGAGGCTTGCCACGTATGGAATACGCATAAAAAGTTTTGTAGAAAATAAAATGACGAACTTAGATTTGATCGAAACTTTGTTCCCTGCGAAAACTGTAAAGCGAAAATCGATAGCCCTTTCCCGCCGGAAACAAGAGATCACGTGCCCTTCAGAGACGCTGCTCAGTGTAATTGCATCACCAATCGTCCTAGGTATCCGAGAAAGAAGATTGAAGTGGACAGATAATAAACAGCAGACGTATCTGTGGAAGATGGGATATAGTAATCGAGGCCTTTTTTGCGATTGTGAATTTATAGCAATCCTGGTAACTAGATTAAATATATGAAACGTAATAATACTGGAAACAATTAAGAGTGCTTGTAAAAGCAAAGTTTCTGCTGTAATTATATAATTTTCTAAAAATTTAAATTTGTAATAATTAAACATTTAAAGAATCGAGACAAAAGATTCTAGCTATAGCATATAAATATAAAATATTTAAGGCAAATTATTACACGAAAGACATAAAAATACTCAGCTTATAATACAGCTATATAACAGTTTTTTTTTTTTTTCATATAATACGCAGTGTTGTAATATGTAACAGCAGTGCAATACATTTAGATTTGAAATTAAGAAATATTATTTTATAAAAGAATATGGCCTATTTTATTGTTATCGAGTAAAAAGAATTCAGATAAATAAAACTCATTCTATAAATATTACTTAAACATTGATGTAGGGAACTAATATTTCTGAAGCAGGAACTTTCCCATATTCAACAGAAAGCTTTTGGTGTGGTAAACTCGCTAAAAATACAATGTGAGTAATTATAAAGAAAAATCACGATTCTGCGTAAACCTTCTGGGAAAAACAATCTGATAGATTAACAGTCCCTGCTGGTTAGTATTTAGATAGAAGCAACTGTAATAGAATTGCGATAAGGTATTAACTGGATAAACTATTTGATTATTTTACTATTAAACTATTTGAATAATTATTAAAAATTTTATAATTCTAAATATCGCATAAGTATCTTAAAATGCAGAAAATAATTAAGAGTGTTTGTAAAAGCAAAGTTTCTGTTGTAATTGCATAATTTTCTAAAAATTTATTTTTGTAATAAATAAAAAAATTTAAAAAATCTAGACAAAAATATTTTAACCCTACCATATGATTATAAAATATTTAAAGCAAGTTATTACATGGAAGACATAAAAATAGTCAGCTTATAACTATATAGTAGTTTACATATAATATTCAGCGATGTATTAAATAAAACAAAATTCTATTAATTACATTATTATTCTATTGCACTATAAATATGCAAAGAAATAAAAACATAAAACTTACATGAAAATCAAATTTATAATTCTGTAATATATAATTTATTAATGTAGAAATCTCAAATAAGAATGATCAAAAGAAATATGAAAGTTTCTAAATCCTTATCTTATAAGTTTTTTTTTTTTTATTTCTATTTAAAATGTAAACATGTTTTAGAAATGTATAAAGGCTTAATAAAAAGTGAAGCTTTTCTGTGTCGTGTTCACAATGTTTACAATTTATTTTTTAAAAATTAAGTGTAATTCAATACAGAAACTAACACAGAAAATTAAAGTTTTAACCAGATGATCATTCCACAAACATTACTTAAAGATTGATGTAGGGAACTAATATTTCTGAAGCAGGGTCATTTCCCTTATTCAAGAGATTTCTTCGGTGTGGTTAAGTCGCTAAACATGCAATGTGAGTAACTATAAAGAAAATCACGATTCAGGGCAAACCATCTGGGAAAAACAATCTGATAGATTAACAGTCCCTACTGGTTAGTATTTAGATAGAAGCAACTGTAATAGAATTGCGATAAGGTATTAACAGGATAAAATGTCTCAAGAGATAAAGAATATTTTTCTATTCTTGTATCTTGCAATTTAGGCAAATGTTTAGTACCAAACATCAGAAATTTCAACATCGGTTATAAGAAAATATGTTTTTGTAAACGGATATTCAATAGTTAAATCAATATCTTCCAAATATGCCTTTGGCTTAGAGAGCAATCATAAATATTTTTTATTTTACTGGTAGACGAGCAATAAGAAGAATACATTGTTCCAGGCTATTAATAAAGTATCCAGCTCACTAACTTAAGATGAAAGTAAATACAAGAGTTCGTTGGGGCATCATAACTAAAACATAAAAACAATAGTAAGGATTTTTTTTCTAAAGCTTTCTATTCCTATAAAAACAGCTTTCCCATTAAAATATGAAAGGAGATTTTTTTTTGTTTCAGTTTTTGGTCCGAAATCCTTAAAAATACGATATCAAGAAATAGGATAAGAAAAAAAAAAAAAAAAAAACAGAAAGCTGTTATTCGAAGTAGAAACAAAAATCTTAATTAAATATTTAGAAAAAAAAAGGGATATGATTGTAGTTGTTTTTGTCGAATAAACATTGAACCGAATCTAAGACAGTCGGTTCTAAAAATTTTTTTATTCGTAGTTCTTTTTTATGGTTTCGAATTTCAAGATCTTACAGAGAGAAAAACTGTCTTTATGCTGAAAGATCTTTAGTCTAAGCTCGACTTTTCTTAAAACTCACTTTTCAGTTTTGGTCGGAACAAATATTTGTTTCTGTCTGTAGCACCTCGTATGTTGATTTAAAGACTCGTTTGTATTTTTTCTGAAGGGGATGTTATAATTGTGTCTTCCATTTGGGACTCTTTTGTGTTTGAAATGGTTCTTTTGTCTGAAATGTCACTGGAAAAATGTGTTTTTTTGGTAACTTTAAATTCAGTGTTTAGAGTTCTTTTACGTTATGCGATTCCGTTCAAACACAGTCTGCTAACATCGAAAAGATTTCGAAAGTATTCATTTGTAAAACTATAAACTTTAAAGATAAAAAAAGGAAGAACTTGAAAACATGTGATCGTTGTTACAATGTCGTTAAAAACGATTAAAAATGTCGGATTGTTTAATGAGTGTACGTTTAAGTGATGTAAAGAGTAACATAGTAGAAAGTCAAAATCAATTAAAAAGGAAAAAGGTGTTTTATTCTGTAGAGTCTTCTGAAAGCAAGTCATTAATTTCACATTTTAGCAGTCATTAATAGTATACATCCATATATTTATAGTAATTAATATTATGCATCCATATATTTATAGTAATTAATATTATGCATCCATATATTTATAGTAATTAATATTATGCATCCATATATTTATAGTCATTGATAATATGCATCTATACATTTATAGCCATTAATATTATACATCTATATATTTATAGCCATTAATATTACACATCCATACATTTAAAGTCATTAATATTATACATCCATACATTATACAATGTTTATAAGGTTTGTAATTTTATTAAAATCCAAACATCTAAATTTTATTAGGCAAATAACATTAAGTGCATAGAAATAAATCTTAGCCATTATTATATAATATATAGCAAATTATTTTCATAGATGTACTGGTACATTTTCTTCATTGCCGCAACAGCTTCATTGTGGACCAAGGCCATCTGTCTACTGGCAGATTTCGACGACGGAGAAGTTTTCTTTTTATAAGGTCCTACATCCAGTTGTCAATCCTACATCCTACGTCTTTTCATTTAGCCATCACGAGTTGAACGAAAAGAACCGACTACGGACATATGCTGGTACAAGATAATCTACTTCTACTAAGGATAATAGTGCTACTTCTGGTACAGAATAATCCGAGTTCTACTGAGTTATAATGCAAACATATATCAGCTTTAGCGCGTATGAAAGTGACATACATCCACAGTTAGTCCTGTTGATCATGTACTTTTCTTAATGTGCGTTAAATAATAAATTACATATTCACTAATGTGTTTTTTTTTTACTTCTGGCATTTTCTATGTACACTAACGTGTCAGGAATGAATTTTCGACCCAGTAATACTATATGATTCTGATTCGTCTTTTCCTAAAAGTTTGTATACCTGATGTTGAGGTATTTTCTATAGAGTATATGACAAATATTATTGAAAGTTTCATA
This sequence comes from Caerostris extrusa, assembly GCA_021605095.1. Taxonomy (NCBI): domain Eukaryota; kingdom Metazoa; phylum Arthropoda; class Arachnida; order Araneae; family Araneidae; genus Caerostris; species Caerostris extrusa. Next base: position 17,093 of record BPLR01014859.1, on the reverse strand, counting down.
TATTTCGTAAATTTATTGCAATTTTATATGATAATTCGAGCATATACCAAATCATTGCTAAGTAACACAGAGCCCGACTCGTGACTCAGTGGCAACATGTGCCGCTTTTGAGCATTAGGGCTGAGGTTCAATCTGCTGGCTGCTTTGTTGTAGACAGTGTTTCAAGGAAAGGAGACTCCATGGCATTTGCGATATTCAGTATCTTGATTCGTTAATCGACTACCTGGTGGGAATTTTTTCAGGACTTTCTCCCATACTATAAGCAAATGTGGGGTAGTTCCTCTAAACGTCCTCCCGGAAGGCACTGTCCTTCCGAAACATTTTCCTTCTTGAGCGACACTGAGCCAAGTCAGACTTCTATACACTGGTGCTCCATTACAACAGAAACTGTCTCTTTCCCTCCATCCATGTGTAGATTACTCATGGGATATCCATCCCACATTGCAGGAAACTGAGGATTAAACACCACTCAACGTAAACACAGACAAAATCTTAACAGAATCGCGCTACTATGGATAGATATAGTTATTATTATAAAATCATTTAAGTTAATGAAATATATAATGACTTAATTATAAACACCACAGGCTAATTTAATTGAATCAATTCATAAAGCGAATTCATAAAGCGAATCCATAAAGCGAAATTCATAAGCGCATAAAGCCGTAGCGAAATCTTTTTTTAGGGTTGTAACTGTTCATATTTCATGTAAATGACACATTTATAGTTCTTCCCAATGGGAGATTAATGCACTTAATTAACTTTTCTAATGAACCAAACTTTGTTAATGATCCCAAGGAACATTGACTTAAAGGAGTAATGTCTTAATTCACGTTTCTAAATTTGCACATTTTGTTTTATGAAGAAAATAATAAGATGAGATGAATACGATGTCGTGTTATTAAATAAATAATGGATTTAATCAAGTTTCTTGTTTAAAAATGAGTGTATAATGCATAAATATTTGGCGATATTAAATTATATATCGCCAAATATTTATGTCAATTATATATTATTTGGCGATATTAATTTCACTATCATAAACAAACTAGTAACAGTTCTAATCATCTGAAATGATTTTTATGAAATTATCTAAATATACCTGACGCAATTTGTGAACGAAGTTAAATATTAATTTAACTTGATGTTTATCATGTTGGATATTTATAATGTTTATCATTTTGAATGTTCATAATGTTGAATATTTATAATGTTTATCATTTTGAATGTCATTTGAGTGTTTATGATTTTGATCCTTTTGAATGTTCATAATGTTGAATGTTTATGATTTTATCATTTTGATGTTCCTAATATTGAGTGTTTATGATGTTGATCATTTTGAATGTTCATAATGTTGCATGCATTTTGAATAATGTTTATCACGTTGAATGTTTATAATGCTTATTTTTGAATGTTCATAATGTTGAATGCTTATAATGCTTATCATTTTGTATGTTCATAAGGCGGAATGTTTATCATGTTGAATGTTTATAAGGCTTATCATTTTAACTGAATTCAATAAGTACATCTCATTTACAAATTTCATGAAATTTAAAAAATGAAATATGTTTAGAATGCTTAGAATATTCAAAATGCATATTATTTTAATTGAGCATTAGAAGAAATCTCTCCATGTACGAAACAATTGATTTTTATGACTTATTTTTTATCCTAAAACGTAAAAAGAAGTTAATTTTTTCCCCTGAATTTATTATTTTTTAACCTAGTGCGGAGCCAAAAATTATGAAAAACGTTTTCTTATTTATTTTTTAATTAAATAAAATATTTATTTTTAAATTGAGTTTCCAAATTATATGAATCGAAAATCGGTTGCAAAAGAATTACTAATGGAAAATGAGACCACATTTTTTTAAGCACTCTTATTCACCTGAGTGACTCATAATTCGTATTTAAAACGTTTTTTCATTAAATAATTCGTAAGCATTTGAATCAAATAGATTAAGAATTGTCTAAAAAATCCTCTTGAAACTGAAATAAAAAAAAAAAAGTTTTTGAAGTTTTTGCGTTTGTTTTCTTTTTTGTAACATTTTTTTTTTTATTTGTTTCAATTGTTTTTTTTTTAATCTAGGCTTGAAATTTATTTTTTTTTTTTTTAAATTCCTTTTACTTTATCGTATTTTTATAATATAATTGAAGTATTTGTGTGTTTCATTTAAAAAAAAAAAAAAAAAAACTTTGTCCTTTAGCATAGACAATTTTTTAGGGTAAAATGTATTTATTGTCTTTATTATTTTCAAATATTTAAGTTATAAATTAATAAGTGAGCAATTTATAAGTGAGATCTGATAATTATTAGTTTAATACATTATATTTTACAAAAATATACCTATTGTTTATTTATTTTCTTTTAATTTCGTATCTTTTAAAATATTTTATTATTTATACATTTATTTTTTTGGCTGTTTTAAATTTATGATATTAAAATATCACCAAGTTAACATTCAATAAGTGAAGGATTATATTAAGCTTTTTCTATCATTTTGAATAAGGAAAGTTTAAAGGTTATTATTTTAAGAATACTTTCTTTGAATTTTTTTTTGCACTTTTCGTTAAAAATTTTCTAAGCTAAATGTTATTAAGTTAAAAATACATCATTTCATTGAAGTTAGTAGCATCAGGCCATTTGTTTAATTAAAGGATTTCCAGTTAATTTATGCTTCTTAAATCTTTCATATAATGTTTATTATTTTTTATAATTATTTTTAATCATTTTTCTATTATGTGCACAAATAGTTCTGTCTAGTATACAAAATTGAGAAATTTTATAAAATCATTGATTTCTGGGATTGCATACTTTCTTATTGCCATATCAGATTTTAAGAATTTATTTCATGATCACATTATACATAGCTTTACGACGTATTTCTTAACATTATGTAATATACTTTAGGGAGTCGCTGGTAATAAAAACTACAATTATTTGGAAAATTGAAAAAATTGAACGGAAAATGAATATATAAATAATTTATATATGTATTAGATGGGGCCTTATGGCCGAGTGATAGAGCTCTGGCACCCGATGCCATAGGTTTCGGGATCGAGTTCCGGCTGTGCCATGGTTGCTTGTAGTGATTCGATTCACCCTTAAAACATAGATCCCGGTATAATATGACTGTTGGGCGCAGGGCTGTGACAATCCTACCCTGTAAAAAGAAAACATCTCCTATCTCGAAATCTGCCAACAGGCAGACGGTTTTGGCACACCATGGGGCTGTTGCGCCAATGAAGATGTGTGTTAGATACATAAAATAAATTCTTATTACGCAATTTCTCGTTTTTATTCGTATGAGATAATTATAATTTATTTTTTTGTGATGTGCAATACAATAAAAGTTGTTTGAAAGCAAATTATGCTTCATAAAATCGTAATTACACTTTGAATTATGAAATATCTGTAAGTGAATCATAAAACTTCTGATGATTAAAGAATAACGTAAAAGAAATTGGAAATACGTAAAATTGGAATAACGTAAATGAAATTGTAAATAGAAAATCCTTTGAGTAGGAATTTTTCAAAATACTAAGATGCAATTTTACAAACTTTTACAATTCTGTATTTTCCAATTTATTTAAACAATAAAACAAAAAAAAAAAAATGCCCTTAAGTACGTCTACGTATTTGAACGCAGAGATACACTATTCACCAATATATAAATACATCTTTCAAAGCTTGGATAGGTCAGAGGACTAAAAACGTGAAACATTTACGTTACTTTTTTTTTTTTTTTGTCTGATATCTTGAATATAAATCCTCCAAAAGAGAATTCTACCATACATTCCACTAATAAAATGAACTAGAATACTATTGGATTAAATCTTTTGGGATTTCCATGGTTTAGGATTGGGTTACTCGCAAACCAAAAAAGACAGAAGAAGACAATGGTTATTGCTACTGTCATTGAGATTTTTTTTATCTTAAATATCAGATACAAAGAGACTGTCTCCCAAAAGACATTCGGGTCTCTCCAAAGACTCCAAAGTCAAAGACCGTTGCTTTGGATACTCATTATATACCTGAATAAAAGCAAGAACGAAGAAACATATAAGAGTAAGAAATAAAATAACTCTAAGTGAAATAACAAATTTTAATTCAGCGGGTTTATTTCAAAGAGTACTTTATTTCCAAGGTCTAATACATTTTGTATTCTTATCTAATTATGTTATCTTTTTATCTTTAAGTAATTGAGAGATTCTTGATTTTAATTATGAATAAAATAAAATAGCTACAGATCTATATCGACAAGTATACGAATGATTATATATCACACTGCATTAGAGGATTAAATATAAAAAATTAGATAATTGGTCTTAATATTTCTGCTAAAATAATTCAGATTGATTGTATAGCGTTGTTTAATTTGAATGCTAAAAGTGCTTACTTTGAAACTTACGAATTACGTTTGACGTAGAAATTAAGAAAAAAAATTTACCTTTGAATTGTTATTTGCAGAAAATAAAACACTCGATTTATGTTATTTTATTTTATTCCGTTTTATTTCCTATTACTGATTACTACTGATTTTCTCAATTTTTACATGTTGAAGTGTGTAATAATCTAATATTCATGCTTTAAATTAGTTGTTCACAAACTCATTGAAGAGTATTCTACCATGCATTTCACTAATAAAATGAACTAACATATCATTGAAATAAACCTTTTGGGATTTCGACGGTTTAGGAATGGGTTATTCGCAAGCCAAAAAAATACAGAATAAGACAATGGTTATTGCTGCTGTCATCGGAGGTTTTTGTTTCTTAAATATCGGATACAAAGAGACTGTCTCCCAAAAGACATTCGGTTCTCTCCAAAAACTCCAAAGTCAAAGACTATTTCTTTCGATAATCATTATATGCCTGAATAAAAGCTAGAACAAAGAAATATATAAGAGAGAGATATTAAATAACCCTAAGTGAAATAACAAATTTTAGTTCAGTGGATCGATTTAAAAAGAGCACTTTATTTCCAAGGTCTATTACGTTTTATATTCTTATTTAATTATGCTTTTATAATGCTTTTTATCTTTGAATAAAAAGCGATACAACTACATCGTCAAGAATGTGCAGGATTGTTTATCACATAAAATCATATATACAATATATAATAATAAAATTACGGATATGCCTTGTGGGCTACCATACAACACGCAAATGCGGCATCCTTACCCCTAAAAGTCTTCCCGGAAGGCCCCATCTTTTCATCATCACCAGCCGGTGGTCTTTTCGTAGTATACATAAGTAAAACAAGAGACTCTTTTAATGTATAAATAAAAAAAGGCCGTGATTTTAACTTTATCCCCAACAAAATCGAACTATATCCTCTTGCATGGAAACATTAGAAATGAAATGCTTAGTCCTTCGTTTAAAATTGTTTAGTTTTATCAGAAATTTTCCCGAATCTAAAACGTATGCAAATATTTTTTGTAAACCTCACATTAAACTGAAAGAGTACTGAACTATTTTGAATAGAACTTATTTCAAAAGAAGTATATTTGCTTGAAAACTATTTATAAGCATAAAATAAAACAAGAATTGTTATCTAGAGAAAATCTGAAAGAGTCAATAAGTGTAATGTTGTAAGGCAGTAAATGTAATGTATATGTTGCGCTCTTGGTGAATTGGTATACAACATAAAAAAAACTCCTCAGATATCTTCCAAAAGTAAACATTTACATCGATGAAGTTCTTTTATAGTTCTATGACTACTCGGTGATGTTTGAAAATGTTGATTTTAGTCTGTAGTCAAATTTATCCGTACCACAGGATCAAAGTAATGCTGTCGTAAGTTATGTAAACCATACATAACTTCAGGCTTAAGTTTAGTTTTACATAATGATTGATCCATATTGCCCCAAATATTTTATCTGGTTACTTTCACAAGAATTACACAGCAATTTTTTTTAACTGAGCACATTTGTTTTTGTTGAACATAGAAGACCTCGTGTTCCACATATGCTACTAACCTGTACGTTTATGTATGCTACGAATATCCTAATGATAAAGGAAGGGAATTGTTATCCGGGGGAACTTCTAAGGGTAATTTCCTCCAAATTGTATGTTATTTTATAGAAAACATGTAAACCATACATAACAAATAGTTTACATGTTACCATACCTTACAGTTATGTAAACCATACATAACAAATGACTATGCATGGTTTACATAAGTTACCATAACATTACTTTGATAACACGATAACAGTGATAACATATGATAACAGCATAAGTTTTATATATTCATTTGTTATGCAAAACTGAAGCTTAAACTAACTTTACATAATAAATTATTGCTTCTTATTTCTTGAACATAGGAGGCCTTTTGCTCCACCTATACTACTAACCTACACGTTTCTATATGCTACGAAACATCCTACCGACTATAATAAAGGAATGGAATTGTCATCAGGGAGGACTTCTAGGGCCAATTTCATCGATATTGCGTGTTATTTTAGAGGAAACACGAAAAACTCCCATAAGGGGGGCTTGAACCAGCATGAGACGCTTTACATTAGTTGTCATAATCACATCAAGTATAATCCTTTCTCACTCAGCCTGATGGCCAATTGGCTAGCTCTCTAACCTTTGGTACCAAAGGCTTCAGGTTCGAATACTGACGGTGGCATGGATGTTTTTGTTAGTAATTCGGAATCCACGTTAAAATGTAGGTCCTGGTCTAATTAGCCTTAGTGTGAAAAAAAATGACTAGAGGGGCAAACTAAGTCCTCTTGCGCAAGCTTCCGAATGTATTTCTGCACTAACCGAGTTTTGTTGTAATGGAAAGTCACAAACAATATTTGCCTAGGGCAGGGGTCGGCAACCTTTTGAGTCGGAAGAGTCAAAAATTACAATTTACAAAATTTCAAAGTTTTTAAAGAGCCACACAAATTTTCTTGCTAACAATAAATAGTACTCGCGTAAATAAAGTTTTTGATAAAAAAAACTAATCTATTTGTTCATATATAAGTAGTGTTTTCCACAGCAAATTAGATAATATATATATGGCATTATTACATAATTACTTATTATTTAATTAAAAAATTAAAACAATTAAACATTTACTTACAACACTAACTGTACTTCAATAACAAACAATTGAGCAAACAAATTCAATGGGAGCGATGGCTTTGCATGGTTATTCAAGTAGAAAATTTAAACTTTACTAAATAATTTAACTTGTACTTAAAATAAAAAAAAAAAAAACCAATAACATACATTTGAGCAAACAAATTCAATGGAAGCTTGGCTATGCATGGTTTTAGAAAATTTGGATAAATTTGGCTCATAGCTTGTTGCTTTGAGTTTCAAACACGACATTTTCATTTGTTAGTTGGCTTCTTACTTTACTTTTAATTATATTCATGCAAGAGAACGCTTGCTCGCACGAATATGTCGATCCGCAGATAGTCAGCACTCCAAATGCCAACTTCTTCACCTCACTGTAGCAATCTGGAAGACTATTCCCTGCGTCGAATATAAGTGCCTCAACTCGCGGCATTTCTTTTAAAGCTGTCCACTTTTGTTACGTTACGTACATACATTTCTGGAACTCCAACTCTTCCAACTTGCTTTTCAACTCTGTAAATTTTTCCACTCGTACCTCGTGTCAACAGTTGCACTGGTTTTATCGCGATATTGCTTTAGAAATTGAAAATGAAGTAATTTACCGCTCTGAATATCTTCTTCAAAAGAATTAATTTTTCTTCAAAACAAACCAATTCTTGTACCAAAACGTAGGCTGGTTTTCCCTTTCCTTGCAGTTTTAGATTCAGCTCATTTAATTTCGCTGTGATATCCACCATAAAGTAAAATTTTTGCAACCATTTGTCGTTCTGTAATTCAGAGTGATTAATGCCTTTTTCATTTAGGAATGTATTTATTTCATTCAAGCACAAAGCAAAACGTTTCAACACCTTACCTTTGGAATGCCATCTCATCATCTCTTTATTGTTAAGAAGGAGGTCGGAATACTGAGTCTCCATTTTGTTTAAAAATTCTTTAAATTGACGATGGTAGAGTGCTTTGACAAGATGCTGTTAACAATCTTGATTACCAAGTTCATGACCTCAACTATTTTGGGCGGAAATGTTTGGGCACAAAGCGCTCCTTGGTGTAATATGCAGTGAAACGTAAGAATTTCATGGTTTATTTTAATCTGAAAAATCGTTGTTGCCCCTTTATTTTTTCCTGTCATACTTCTGGCTCCATCAGTTGCTATTGAAACGATTTTATTTAAATCGATCTTATTGTTTTCAAAGCATTTTTGCACGGCATTCGCTATATCTTCCCTCTAGTTTGTCCCGAGGCGGTAGCAATCCTAGAAGTTCTTCTTTTGGACCTTAGGAAGACATATATCTGACAAAAGGTCAACTTGTGCCGTGTCTTTTATGTCGCAAGACTAATCTATAGCAAGTGATAAGGCAGAAGAAAGTTGAATATCTTCCACCTACAAATATGTTACATTTGAAGACATTTTAGCTATTCTATCTTGTACTGTTTTAGCGAATAGTGGCAAATCTTTAATTTTTTCAAGATTTCTGGTTTGTTTTTGAAATCACGAAACAGTTCTTCAGATGCACGTATGAAGCAATCTTTGACATACTCACCATTAGGGATTGCAATACCGGGATACAGAATACCGGTATTTTGAGCCATTTGTACAATTTTGTAATACCGGTATTCACAAGTTTAAATACCGTTTTCGGTATTTATTAGAAATTTAGAATTCTTAACTGTGAAAGAATTCTTATCTGTGATTTCTTATTCAGAATTCTTATCTGAAAACTAGAATTCTTATCTGTGAAAACAAGGTTGTAGTTGTGAAGAAAATGTGTAATATTTCGATAGTTTTTAAATTCGTAAGTTTGTTATTCACATTGTATTTGCATATCATACTTTAGAGTTCAAAATATTTTTCGGATTTATTATATATACTCATAAATAAATTAGAATTGGAGGTAACTAAAAATTTTCAAAAATAACAAAATACAATACAGAAATCAACTATATCCAAAAAAATCCGACGAGAAATAGATTTATTTGAAGATGAGGGATTTAGAGGGTAAATACTTGGAAAAGTTTATCGCGCTTTACTAACAGTTCCACCACTAGCGTAGATGCTGAAAGAGCGTTTTCGACAGCTGGTAATTTTTGTACAAAATTACATTCCAGGTTTAATGATGGTGCAATTGATGCATTATGTTTTTAAGATCACATTTCTAAAATTTATAATAGTACCACAGACTGAATAGTGATATTTACACTCTTTTTTGATTTAAATAAATAAGATGTTCCTTTACTTTTTGCGATTCTTTATATACTGTTATAGTTTATGAGTTACAAATTTTTTTGTGATATTTACATTCTCTAATAAAACTGGTCATTTTCTAAAATTTTTACCAGCTGTATTAAAACCGGTATCCCGGTATTAATATCTAAAAATACCGAATATCCGGTATTGAACTTTTGGTCCGATGTTGCAATCCCTACTCACCATCTGTGAACTGTTTGCCTTTTTTTTTTTTTTTTTTTGCAATTTCTAGTGGCGCCGCAAGGAAGCCAAATTCGAATTGAAACCTACAAAGAAACATCCGACGATGGCGCCGTTCGAGAGTTTCCGGTCGGTTGACGACAGTGACGACGCGTGTCACGGGGAGGGGTGCGGTGAAAAGCGACTACGTGGCTGAGAGATAGAATCGGTGCCTAATTCTCGTTAACCGATTCAGAACGATTTTTAAAATAAATTTTTTTGATAAAATAAATAATATTTGCGTAATGGATCTAAAGAGCCGCAGTTTCATATCTAAAGAGCCGCATGTGGCTCGCGAGCCTGAGTTGCCGACCCTGGCCTAGGGTAATCAAAGAAAAGCAGGATTCTTATAAATTTTGATTAGCCCAAAGTGTGCACAAATGACAGTAGAGCAACAAACCAAACCACACCTCCTTTCTCGCCGTAGTGATTGCAGCAGGTATATTTAAATACACTATAAATAGTCGTAGACAGGGTGCGTCATTAATAGTCATAGTCAAATACGCCGTAAATAGTCATAAATAGTCATGCTCAAGTGTGTTATAAATAGTCATAGTCTAATGTATCATAATCTTATAAATTACATCACAAACGTCATAGAAATATAATAGGAGAATTTTGGATTCTATAAGATTTCGATTGTTAAAAAATCACAAAACTTTAAAATCATGAATTTTCTGGAAGCAGGAAGTTATTAATTACAGTTAAATGTATTGAGAGTATTTATATAGTATTCTAATCAATAATTTAAAAAATGATTCTTCTGAAATTATATCTTAATTATTAGATGACACTTTTTAGAATGTATATGTTTCCAACACTTGAAATAACGAAATATATCCGAATTACATGCGAAATAAAAAAAAAAAATACGTTTAACGAGCAGTGAAATTCATACTAGATAATGAAAAAAAAGTCAAAACCTTTCTCACTCTTAATACTCAGTAATTTCGTTTTTATGCGACAAAATGAGAAAGTGAAGAAAATCGAAGACATCTTTGAAGTTCTGCGCTCTAATGACAGTCAGAAAGACGATTTTCAAAATGAAATAGAAGAGAATTATCTTAATGAAACAGTCTAACAAGGATTACAAAATAAAAAAGGAACATTTTACTTTTGGATTTTTTTTTTTAAGGATGATCGATTTATACAACTTTTATTCTCTTAGAAAGTTATTCATGTGTATGATCCTAAATATCGATCAAATGATTTTGAATTTGTTTTATTAAAAAAAACGATAATATTATGATATTGAAAATTTTAGCTGTTTGGAGAAACTCAATTAGTTTGATTGAAATTTAATTTGTAAAACAATAAAAATTACGATAATTGCACAGCACTCTATATATACTATTTTAATATATATATACAGCTAACAGGAGTTCAATATATGATTGATTTATACAACTTTTATTCTCTTAGAAATTTATCCGTGTGAATGATTCTATAATAGATATAATTCAAAAAGAGTCAATGTATGTTCAAAACTTTGAGATTAATTGTTTAGTAAATAATCTCATTGCCAAAAAAATATTGGCACATTCTCTAATATAGTAAAAATATCTTGGTTTGATTAGTGTTTCAACGAGCTATTACTATTTAGATTTTCCTAAATGGAACTCCCCCTCCCCCAAAAAAAAAAAAAACAATAATTTTGTTTTAAAAATTTGATAAGTATTTTTCGAATCTGACAAATATTTTTTAAGGATCTGATAAATATTTTTAGAATCTGAAAATTATTTTTAAGGATCTGATAAATATGGTTTGAATTTGACAAATATTTTTAGAATCTGATAAATATTTTTAGAATAATAAATATTTTTAGCATGAAATGTTAAGTAATTATATTAAAAGTGAAGATAAACATTTAAATAACGTACTATTGCTAAAACATTAAAACTAACGACTTATTAAAAAAGGTTGCAATGTAAACAGATTACTTTTATTTAATTGGAAAAGCGAATTGATATTAATTTTTTTTTCAGAATGAATAGATTCCGAGTGGAATACAATTAAGTAAGACAAAAAGATTTCTAAAATCATTGCAAATAAAAGATTTAAAAATTGCGAAAGCTTATCTAATACGAAGGACAAGGTCTATGCTTTTTACTGAACACATATTATCAAGTCATTAACCTAGAAATGGGAAAAAATCACAAAAACCCTAACCGTTAAAAACTTCTTTTGGATAACTTTTTCCGAGGTAAAGTGTTTATTTGGCTTTTACATGACACTTAAGGCCACTTCAAAAAAAGATTCGCGCCAATTATTTTGGAGATTACAATGAATAAATTGTTGAAAATTCATCAGAAAATAAGTTTTTGATCAGGAAAATATGTGGCTAATAAACAAGCAAACTATCTTTTTATCAGGGAAATATGTGGCTGATAATGAAGCAAATTATCTTTTGATCAGGAAAATATGTGGATAATAATCAAGCAAATTATCTTTTGATCAGGAAAATATGTGGATAATAATCTACCAAATTATCTTATTCTATAGATTTTCTAAGAGGAAGAAGAAAATAAACTTGAATCAATCCAATCTATTGTTGCTTGAAAACCCTTTCACCAAAAGAAAAAAAAAAAGAATAAGTAATTTTTATCAAAAAAACAAAAAAAAAAAACATGCCAATTATTCTGACAACTTGCATTGAATAAAATATTGGGAAATATTTCGTATAGAAAATCTTCCGCAAGAAAATATAATGGCAATTATCAAACAAAGGATAGTTTCCAATGAATTTTCTAAGATGAGTTTGAAAAATAAAATGGAAATCGATTCTTAAACAGATTTCGAAATCTTGTACTTGAAAATCGTCTCAATTTTACCCAAAATAGAATAAAAGAAAAATTTTTATTAAAATATTTATATAAATTCAAAAAGAAAATAACGAAGCTATTTTAGAAATCCTTGTTCCTATCATCCTCGCCCCAGCAGTTTTGGAAAATTTTGAAACATGTTTGTATTTAATTATAAGTTCAAATAAAATTATTTTACATTATTTCAGAAAGTCTGTTCATATGCTTTTAGGAAAGATATTAAAAGATATTTTGTGCCATTATAAGAAATAATTCTGTATTTAAATACTTGAACTTTGAACAATTACTCGTTGAAACTGAATTTTAAATTTTGAAAAGTTAATTTGCTTAAATAAATATACTTAAAAAAGGAACGTCGAAAACAATTTCGTCTTATCATTTAAATCTGATTATATTTAAGCTCTTTCCACTATATTGATATCAATTGATTTTATGAAAGGAAATGGGAATCTAATTGTAATTTTAAGTGTACCAAAAAATGTGTTTTTCATTAGCTAGTCGCATTAAAATATGCTTTTAGTAATTGAATTTCGTTTAAACAAAAGCTATTATAATGTTACTTTCATTGAAAAAGTTTAACTTTTCTCATTACTACATTGTGATGAAAAAAATGTTACAGATGTGATTTTTTCTTCAAAACATGTATAAAGTAATTACAAGAAAAGCATTCATACATCGACTATTTCTATTTTTTTGGGTATACTAGAAAGGAAATGATTACATTTTGAAACAATTATACGAAATGATTATTTTAAATCTTTTGAATGATTTAATTATTTTAAATATTTTTGAATGATTTAATCATTTTAAAGCTTTTTGAATGATTTAACTATTTTAAATCTTTTTGAATGATTTAATCATTTTAAAGCTTTTTGAATGATTTTTAACTATTTTAAATCTTCTTGAATGATTTAATTATTTTAAATCTTTTTAATGATTATTTAAAAAATTTTCTGAATGATTATTTTTTACATCTTTCTGAATAATTATTTTTGAAATCTTTCTGAACGATTTGATTATTTTAAATATTTCCTGAATGATTATTTTAATTATTTCCTGAATGATTATTTTAAATATTTCCTGAATGATTATTTTAAATATTCCCTGAATGATTATTTTAAATTTTTTTTTCTGAATGATTATTTGAAATCTTTCTGAATGATTATTTCAAAATCTCTCTAAATGATTATTTTAAATTTTGCTGAATAATTTTTGATTATTTTAAATATTTCTTGAATGATTATTTTAAATCTTTCTGAATGATTATTTTAAATCTTTCTGAATGATTATTTTAAATTTTGCTGAATAATTTGATTATTTTAAAAACTTTCTTGAATGATTATTTTAAATCTTTCTGAATGATTTGATTATTTTAAATATTTCTGAATGATTATTTTAAATATTTCCTGAATGATTATTTTAAATCTTTCTGAATGATTATTTTAAGTCTTTTCTGAATGATTATTTTAAATTTTGCTGAATAATTTGATTATTTTAAAACTTTCTGAATGATTATTTTAAATCTTTCTGAATGATTTGATTATTTTTTAAATATTTCTGAATGATTATTTTAAATATTTCTGAATGATTATTTTAAATCTTTTCTGAATGATTATTTTAAATTTTGCTGAATAATTTGATTATTTTAAAACTTTCTGAATGATTATTTTAAATCTTTCTGAATGATTTGATTATTTTAAATATTTCTGAATGATTATTTTAAATATTTCCTGAATGATTATTTTAAATCTTTCTGAATGATTATTTTAAGTCTTTCTGAATGATTATTTTAAATCTTTCTGAATGATTATTTTAAACCTTTCTGGATGCATATTTTAAATATTTCTGAATGATTTGATTATTTTAATTCCTTCAGAATGATTATTTAAATATATATTTTTTTTCATTTAGTCAAACACTTCATCTACTCATAAGATGAAGTGTTTGTTGGAATTAGCTTTTTTATTAATTAACAGCAACAAAGTAATACAGGTCATTGAGAGGTATATAAAATTTATTAATTTTTCTATTATATATAATATATAATACAATAGCATTGTCTTATCTTTATATAAATTTAAGTTTTTAATCACTTAAGAAACATTAATAAAATTTTAAAACAATTTTGGATGTCCAAATATTTGGAAATGTTTGGTAACTGTGGTCGTTCTATTATAGTTTGGAATATTTTTTTTATTAAACAATTTAATAAATGAAAATATTTTGCGTGAAAGGAAATTTATAAAATCTTGTTAGAATTCTATGTACTTCTAAGAAATGTCAACGTAATATAACGAAAGATATGATTGTGTTTTTGTTTTGATGTCTGGAAGAAGACGCATGATCAGAATGATAAAATTACTTTATCGGTTAATTCAGATATATGACCAAACCATCAGTCATGATTGAAACAAATCGTCCCAAAGGGTTAAATTTTACTAAGACAAAATTTGTGAGATTTGTTTAAAACATAATGATAAATAAATAAAAAAAACAATCACACTACAGATAATTATGTGCAAGTCTTTTGCATTATAAAGTAAATTGATGGATTACACACAATACTGGCAATCAATTTCAATTTGAATCAGTGGATAAATAAAAGAAATAAGAAAGAGAATATTACCCTTTAAACAATACACTACGCTCAATAATATAAAATAAACATAGATAGTAAACAAATGGCCTAGTGTCTAGAAGCATTGTGGCATTCGGTACTACAGGTTTTCGGGATCGAGTCCTGGTGGTGCCGTGGGGTGTTTGCATTGCTTCGGAATCCACTTTAAAACGTAGGTTAAAGTTTAATAGTGTGTCCCCTTTTAAATATCTCCCAATTGCATTCAAAAATAGATTTATATTGGCTTTTTATTGCTTCTGTATGTTATATTCTCTTTTATGCAGTGTTGTTAATTAAATGAGGTTTATTTAAGTGAATCTTAAAAAAGCAATAAAAATAGTTTTTACTATTACTAAATTTATACGTATTAAGTCTACAACTATCGAATTATCTTTTGAATATAAATGATTCTGTAAGAGGGTATTATTTTTCCGGAAAAAGAATAAAATTTTTTATAATATACATTTATTGTATCTGTATTGTATCTTTTAATCGCAGTGTTATTAATTAAATGAGCTTTTTATTTAACTATACCTAATAAATAGCATTAAATTCTCAATACTTTTAATGCTGTCAGTTTTTTAAAAATATTTTAAAACAGTTTTCACTATTGCTACACTGTACTATTAAGCCTACCTACAACAATCGAATTTTCTTTTAAATATAAATGATTCTGTAACAGAATATTATTTTTTTCAGGAGGATAATATATATTATTGTATCTTGTATCTTATATCTTTATTGTATCTCTTTTTATACAGTGTTATTAATTAAATAAACTTTATTAATGTGAATCTAATAAAAAAGCATTAAATTTTCAACACACTTTTAATGGTGTTTTTTTAGAAATGATTTAAAAACAGTTTTTCCTCAAATTACTACACTTATACTCTTAAACCTACAACAATTGAATTTTCTTTTTTGAATATAATTAAATCTGTAATAGAGCATTATTTTTTCAAGAAAGATAATAAAATTTTTTATATTATGTTTTACTGTATTTGTGTTGCATCTTTTCAGTGCTATTAATTAAATGAGCGATATTAAAGTGAATCTATTAAAAAGCATTAAATTTTTATTATATTTTTTATTGCTATCAATCTCTAAAACTTATTTAAAAACAGTTTTTAACTATTACTACACTTATACCTAAAGCCTACAACAATCGAATTTTCTTTTGAGTATAAATGATTTTATAACAGGGTATTATTTTTTTTTTCCAGAAGATAATAACATTATTGTATCTTATACCTTTATTGTATCTTTTACTGTAATAAATTTTTCGAGAGGTAAAAAAGAATCTTCCATACTGCCTTGAATACCTAAATAACAGTCCAGTTTCAGCTAGCGTAATTCTTCACTGCCCTCAAAGGCAGAAAATAGCGGAATCGGAAGCTTAGGAGTGGAGCTTCTGTACACGAGAAAGAAAAATGAGGAAAGTTCTGAGAACATTACTCTCCTTCTGGAGAAAGTCACAAAAGAAATGCTTGCGATTATTCCACCAAATAATGGAATGAGTGTGGGAAAGTCACAGGACTTTGCCCAATTTTCAAGCGTAATTTACTTATTCACATGACTGAGATGATGAATGCTTTTTACAGGGGTGTCAATTTATCTGGAAAGCACTTCGGCTGATTCTCGAGATTTTACTTTATATACGTTACTCGTTATAGCTACCTAAGGTCAAATTTTTATTCCGAGAGAATAATCACTGCAGTAGTCCCTACGAGATTGCATGTCAAGATCGATGAAAGATGAGGCTATCGAAATTCAATACAATTGCGTTTCTTCATTACCTTTAGAATGGTGCTTTCTATTGTATGTATAATTAAATAAAAAGTGTTGTAAGGGTAAATTTGAAATGTGGACTGGAAATTTCACTGATTGACTTATTGCAGTGGGTTAAGCGGTTCTTTATCTACGAGAAGGAGCTAAGATGTGAAGATTCGCTGGAAACATTCATTGCGAGTTACTGCTTTCCAGAAAAGATACTCGAAGATAATTATAAAAACGCGTGAGTGTGTCTCATCGATAGTCAGGCTAATTAGAGTGGAAAATTACCGAGGTTTCCTGGCATGCAAACGAGGGCAGTTAAGCGGCAATACGTAAC